>OU342490.1:0-15000 GCA_910589525.2 Ennomos quercinarius
ACCTAACCTAACCTAACCTAACCTAACCTAACCTAACCTAACCTAACCTAACCTAACCTAACCTAACCTAACCTAACCTAACCTAACCTAACCTAACCTAACCTAACCTAACCTAACCTAACCTAACCTAACCTAACCTAACCTAACCTAACCTAACCTAACCTAACCTAACCTAACCTAACCTAACCTAACCTAACCTAACCTAACCTAACCTAACCTAACCTAACCTAACCTAACCTAACCTAACCTAACCTAACCTAACCTAACCTAACCTAACCTAACCTAACCTAACCTAACCTAACCTAACCTAACCTAACCTAACCTAACCTAACCTAACCTAACCTAACCTAACCTAACCTAACCTAACCTAACCTAACCTAACCTAACCTAACCTAACCTAACCTAACCTAACCTAACCTAACCTAACCTAACCTAACCTAACCTAACCTAACCTAACCTAACCTAACCTAACCTAACCTAACCTAACCTAACCTAACCTAACCTAACCTAACCTAACCTAACCTAACCTAACCTAACCTAACCTAACCTAACCTAACCTAACCTAACCTAACCTAACCTAACCTAACCTAACCTAACCTAACCTAACCTAACCTAACCTAACCTAACCTAACCTAACCTAACCTAACCTAACCTAACCTAACCTAACCTAACCTAACCTAACCTAACCTAACCTAACCTAACCTAACCTAACCTAACCTAACCTAACCTAACCTAACCTAACCTAACCTAACCTAACCTAACCTAACCTAACCTAACCTAACCTAACCTAACCTAACCTAACCTAACCTAACCTAACCTAACCTAACCTAACCTAACCTAACCTAACCTAACCTAACCTAACCTAACCTAACCTAACCTAACCTAACCTAACCTAACCTAACCTAACCTAACCTAACCTAACCTAACCTAACCTAACCTAACCTAACCTAACCTAACCTAACCTAACCTAACCTAACCTAACCTAACCTAACCTAACCTAACCTAACCTAACCTAACCTAACCTAACCTAACCTAACCTAACCTAACCTAACCTAACCTAACCTAACCTAACCTAACCTAACCTAACCTAACCTAACCTAACCTAACCTAACCTAACCTAACCTAACCTAACCTAACCTAACCTAACCTAACCTAACCTAACCTAACCTAACCTAACCTAACCTAACCTAACCTAACCTAACCTAACCTAACCTAACCTAACCTAACCTAACCTAACCTAACCTAACCTAACCTAACCTAACCTAACCTAACCTAACCTAACCTAACCTAACCTAACCTAACCTAACCTAACCTAACCTAACCTAACCTAACCTAACCTAACCTAACCTAACCTAACCTAACCTAACCTAACCTAACCTAACCTAACCTAACCTAACCTAACCTAACCTAACCTAACCTAACCTAACCTAACCTAACCTAACCTAACCTAACCTAACCTAACCTAACCTAACCTAACCTAACCTAACCTAACCTAACCTAACCTAACCTAACCTAACCTAACCTAACCTAACCTAACCTAACCTAACCTAACCTAACCTAACCTAACCTAACCTAACCTAACCTAACCTAACCTAACCTAACCTAACCTAACCTAACCTAACCTAACCTAACCTAACCTAACCTAACCTAACCTAACCTAACCTAACCTAACCTAACCTAACCTAACCTAACCTAACCTAACCTAACCTAACCTAACCTAACCTAACCTAACCTAACCTAACCTAACCTAACCTAACCTAACCTAACCTAACCTAACCTAACCTAACCTAACCTAACCTAACCTAACCTAACCTAACCTAACCTAACCTAACCTAACCTAACCTAACCTAACCTAACCTAACCTAACCTAACCTAACCTAACCTAACCTAACCTAACCTAACCTAACCTAACCTAACCTAACCTAACCTAACCTAACCTAACCTAACCTAACCTAACCTAACCTAACCTAACCTAACCTAACCTAACCTAACCTAACCTAACCTAACCTAACCTAACCTAACCTAACCTAACCTAACCTAACCTAACCTAACCTAACCTAACCTAACCTAACCTAACCTAACCTAACCTAACCTAACCTAACCTAACCTAACCTAACCTAACCTAACCTAACCTAACCTAACCTAACCTAACCTAACCTAACCTAACCTAACCTAACCTAACCTAACCTAACCTAACCTAACCTAACCTAACCTAACCTAACCTAACCTAACCTAACCTAACCTAACCTAACCTAACCTAACCTAACCTAACCTAACCTAACCTAACCTAACCTAACCTAACCTAACCTAACCTAACCTAACCTAACCTAACCTAACCTAACCTAACCTAACCTAACCTAACCTAACCTAACCTAACCTAACCTAACCTAACCTAACCTAACCTAACCTAACCTAACCTAACCTAACCTAACCTAACCTAACCTAACCTAACCTAACCTAACCTAACCTAACCTAACCTAACCTAACCTAACCTAACCTAACCTAACCTAACCTAACCTAACCTAACCTAACCTAACCTAACCTAACCTAACCTAACCTAACCTAACCTAACCTAACCTAACCTAACCTAACCTAACCTAACCTAACCTAACCTAACCTAACCTAACCTAACCTAACCTAACCTAACCTAACCTAACCTAACCTAACCTAACCTAACCTAACCTAACCTAACCTAACCTAACCTAACCTAACCTAACCTAACCTAACCTAACCTAACCTAACCTAACCTAACCTAACCTAACCTAACCTAACCTAACCTAACCTAACCTAACCTAACCTAACCTAACCTAACCTAACCTAACCTAACCTAACCTAACCTAACCTAACCTAACCTAACCTAACCTAACCTAACCTAACCTAACCTAACCTAACCTAACCTAACCTAACCTAACCTAACCTAACCTAACCTAACCTAACCTAACCTAACCTAACCTAACCTAACCTAACCTAACCTAACCTAACCTAACCTAACCTAACCTAACCTAACCTAACCTAACCTAACCTAACCTAACCTAACCTAACCTAACCTAACCTAACCTAACCTAACCTAACCTAACCTAACCTAACCTAACCTAACCTAACCTAACCTAACCTAACCTAACCTAACCTAACCTAACCTAACCTAACCTAACCTAACCTAACCTAACCTAACCTAACCTAACCTAACCTAACCTAACCTAACCTAACCTAACCTAACCTAACCTAACCTAACCTAACCTAACCTAACCTAACCTAACCTAACCTAACCTAACCTAACCTAACCTAACCTAACCTAACCTAACCTAACCTAACCTAACCTAACCTAACCTAACCTAACCTAACCTAACCTAACCTAACCTAACCTAACCTAACCTAACCTAACCTAACCTAACCTAACCTAACCTAACCTAACCTAACCTAACCTAACCTAACCTAACCTAACCTAACCTAACCTAACCTAACCTAACCTAACCTAACCTAACCTAACCTAACCTAACCTAACCTAACCTAACCTAACCTAACCTAACCTAACCTAACCTAACCTAACCTAACCTAACCTAACCTAACCTAACCTAACCTAACCTAACCTAACCTAACCTAACCTAACCTAACCTAACCTAACCTAACCTAACCTAACCTAACCTAACCTAACCTAACCTAACCTAACCTAACCTAACCTAACCTAACCTAACCTAACCTAACCTAACCTAACCTAACCTAACCTAACCTAACCTAACCTAACCTAACCTAACCTAACCTAACCTAACCTAACCTAACCTAACCTAACCTAACCTAACCTAACCTAACCTAACCTAACCTAACCTAACCTAACCTAACCTAACCTAACCTAACCTAACCTAACCTAACCTAACCTAACCTAACCTAACCTAACCTAACCTAACCTAACCTAACCTAACCTAACCTAACCTAACCTAACCTAACCTAACCTAACCTAACCTAACCTAACCTAACCTAACCTAACCTAACCTAACCTAACCTAACCTAACCTAACCTAACCTAACCTAACCTAACCTAACCTAACCTAACCTAACCTAACCTAACCTAACCTAACCTAACCTAACCTAACCTAACCTAACCTAACCTAACCTAACCTAACCTAACCTAACCTAACCTAACCTAACCTAACCTAACCTAACCTAACCTAACCTAACCTAACCTAACCTAACCTAACCTAACCTAACCTAACCTAACCTAACCTAACCTAACCTAACCTAACCTAACCTAACCTAACCTAACCTAACCTAACCTAACCTAACCTAACCTAACCTAACCTAACCTAACCTAACCTAACCTAACCTAACCTAACCTAACCTAACCTAACCTAACCTAACCTAACCTAACCTAACCTAACCTAACCTAACCTAACCTAACCTAACCTAACCTAACCTAACCTAACCTAACCTAACCTAACCTAACCTAACCTAACCTAACCTAACCTAACCTAACCTAACCTAACCTAACCTAACCTAACCTAACCTAACCTAACCTAACCTAACCTAACCTAACCTAACCTAACCTAACCTAACCTAACCTAACCTAACCTAACCTAACCTAACCTAACCTAACCTAACCTAACCTAACCTAACCTAACCTAACCTAACCTAACCTAACCTAACCTAACCTAACCTAACCTAACCTAACCTAACCTAACCTAACCTAACCTAACCTAACCTAACCTAACCTAACCTAACCTAGCCTAACCTAACCTAACCTAACCTAACCTAACCTAACCTAACCTAACCTAACCTAACCTAACCTAACCTAACCTAACCTAACCTAACCTAACCTAACCTAACCTAACCTAACCTAACCTAACCTAACCTAACCTAACCTAACCTAACCTAACCTAACCTAACCTAACCTAACCTAACCTAACCTAACCTAACCTAACCTAACCTAACCTAACCTAACCTAACCTAACCTAACCTAACCTAACCTAACCTAACCTAACCTAACCTAACCTAACCTAACCTAACCTAACCTAACCTAACCTAACCTAACCTAACCTAACCTAACCTAACCTAACCTAACCTAACCTAACCTAACCTAACCTAACCTAACCTAACCTAACCTAACCTAACCTAACCTAACCTAACCTAACCTAACCTAACCTAACCTAACCTAACCTAACCTAACCTAACCTAACCTAACCTAACCTAACCTAACCTAACCTAACCTAACCTAACCTAACCTAACCTAACCTAACCTAACCTAACCTAACCTAACCTAACCTAACCTAACCTAACCTAACCTAACCTAACCTAACCTAACCTAACCTAACCTAACCTAACCTAACCTAACCTAACCTAACCTAACCTAACCTAACCTAACCTAACCTAACCTAACCTAACCTAACCTAACCTAACCTAACCTAACCTAACCTAACCTAACCTAACCTAACCTAACCTAACCTAACCTAACCTAACCTAACCTAACCTAACCTAACCTAACCTAACCTAACCTAACCTAACCTAACCTAACCTAACCTAACCTAACCTAACCTAACCTAACCTAACCTAACCTAACCTAACCTAACCTAACCTAACCTAACCTAACCTAACCTAACCTAACCTAACCTAACCTAACCTAACCTAACCTAACCTAACCTAACCTAACCTAACCTAACCTAACCTAACCTAACCTAACCTAACCTAACCTAACCTAACCTAACCTAACCTAACCTAACCTAACCTAACCTAACCTAACCTAACCTAACCTAACCTAACCTAACCTAACCTAACCTAACCTAACCTAACCTAACCTAACCTAACCTAACCTAACCTAACCTAACCTAACCTAACCTAACCTAACCTAACCTAACCTAACCTAACCTAACCTAACCTAACCTAACCTAACCTAACCTAACCTGACCTAACCTAACCTAACCTAACCTAACCTAACCTAACCTAACCTAACCTAACCTAACCTAACCTAACCTAACCTAACCTAACCTAACCTAACCTAACCTAACCTAACCTAACCTAACCTAACCTAACCTAACCTAACCTAACCTAACCTAACCTAACCTAACCTAACCTAACCTAACCTAACCTAACCTAACCTAACCTAACCTAACCTAACCTAACCTAACCTAACCTAACCTAACCTAACCTAACCTAACCTAACCTAACCTAACCTAACCTAACCTAACCTAACCTAACCTAACCTAACCTAACCTAACCTAACCTAACCTAACCTAACCTAACCTAACCTAACCTAACCTAACCTAACCTAACCTAACCTAACCTAACCTAACCTAACCTAACCTAACCTAACCTAACCTAACCTAACCTAACCTAACCTAACCTAACCTAACCTAACCTAACCTAACCTAACCTAACCTAACCTAACCTAACCTAACCTAACCTAACCTAACCTAACCTAACCTAACCTAACCTAACCTAACCTAACCTAACCTAACCTAACCTAACCTAACCTAACCTAACCTAACCTAACCTAACCTAACCTAACCTAACCTAACCTAACCTAACCTAACCTAACCTAACCTAACCTAACCTAACCTAACCTAACCTAACCTAACCTAACCTAACCTAACCTAACCTAACCTAACCTAACCTAACCTAACCTAACCTAACCTAACCTAACCTAACCTAACCTAACCTAACCTAACCTAACCTAACCTAACCTAACCTAACCTAACCTAACCTAACCTAACCTAACCTAACCTAACCTAACCTAACCTAACCTAACCTAACCTAACCTAACCTAACCTAACCTAACCTAACCTAACCTAACCTAACCTAACCTAACCTAACCTAACCTAACCTAACCTAACCTAACCTAACCTAACCTAACCTAACCTAACCTAACCTAACCTAACCTAACCTAACCTAACCTAACCTAACCTAACCTAACCTAACCTAACCTAACCTAACCTAACCTAACCTAACCTAACCTAACCTAACCTAACCTAACCTAACCTAACCTAACCTAACCTAACCTAACCTAACCTAACCTAACCTAACCTAACCTAACCTAACCTAACCTAACCTAACCTAACCTAACCTAACCTAACCTAACCTAACCTAACCTAACCTAACCTAACCTAACCTAACCTAACCTAACCTAACCTAACCTAACCTAACCTAACCTAACCTAACCTAACCTAACCTAACCTAACCTAACCTAACCTAACCTAACCTAACCTAACCTAACCTAACCTAACCTAACCTAACCTAACCTAACCTAACCTAACCTAACCTAACCTAACCTAACCTAACCTAACCTAACCTAACCTAACCTAACCTAACCTAACCTAACCTAACCTAACCTAACCTAACCTAACCTAACCTAACCTAACCTAACCTAACCTAACCTAACCTAACCTAACCTAACCTAACCTAACCTAACCTAACCTAACCTAACCTAACCTAACCTAACCTAACCTAACCTAACCTAACCTAACCTAACCTAACCTAACCTAACCTAACCTAACCTAACCTAACCTAACCTAACCTAACCTAACCTAACCTAACCTAACCTAACCTAACCTAACCTAACCTAACCTAACCTAACCTAACCTAACCTAACCTAACCTAACCTAACCTAACCTAACCTAACCTAACCTAACCTAACCTAACCTAACCTAACCTAACCTAACCTAACCTAACCTAACCTAACCTAACCTAACCTAACCTAACCTAACCTAACCTAACCTAACCTAACCTAACCTAACCTAACCTAACCTAACCTAACCTAACCTAACCTAACCTAACCTAACCTAACCTAACCTAACCTAACCTAACCTAACCTAACCTAACCTAACCTAACCTAACCTAACCTAACCTAACCTAACCTAACCTAACCTAGCCTAACCTAACCTAACCTAACCTAACCTAACCTAACCTA
Source organism: Ennomos quercinarius (assembly GCA_910589525.2). Classification (NCBI taxonomy): domain Eukaryota; kingdom Metazoa; phylum Arthropoda; class Insecta; order Lepidoptera; family Geometridae; genus Ennomos; species Ennomos quercinarius. The sequence goes on from OU342490.1 coordinate 7,891, forward strand.
ACCTAACCTAACCTAACCTAACCTAACCTAACCTAACCTAACCTAACCTAACCTAACCTAACCTAACCTAACCTAACCTAACCTAACCTAACCTAACCTAACCTAACCTAACCTAACCTAACCTAACCTAACCTAACCTAACCTAACCTAACCTAACCTAACCTAACCTAACCTAACCTAACCTAACCTAACCTAACCTAACCTAACCTAACCTAACCTAACCTAACCTAACCTAACCTAACCTAACCTAACCTAACCTAACCTAACCTAACCTAACCTAACCTAACCTAACCTAACCTAACCTAACCTAACCTAACCTAACCTAACCTAACCTAACCTAACCTAACCTAACCTAACCTAACCTAACCTAACCTAACCTAACCTATCCTAACCTAACCTAACCTAACCTAACCTAACCTAACCTAACCTAACCTAACCTAACCTAACCTAACCTAACCTAACCTAACCTAACCTAACCTAACCTAACCTAACCTAACCTAACCTAACCTAACCTAACCTAACCTAACCTAACCTAACCTAACCTAACCTAACCTAACCTAACCTAACCTAACCTAACCTAACCTAACCTAACCTAACCTAACCTAACCTAACCTAACCTAACCTAACCTAACCTAACCTAACCTAACCTAACCTAACCTAACCAATTTTTAAAGGTACTTACCCAGGTCCTGTATATGAGTGTGATACACCGATAGACGCGTCTCCGCGAGTACTAGCTGTACCTGAAACAAAAACGCATCAGTTAGTTTAAAAAACCGAAATTTTTGGGAAAAAACCGTTTTTTACGGTTATTTTTCGGGTGCCGAGCAAACTTGCACCTTATTGCGGCGTCACGGGTCTCAATAGATCCGCGTGCGCGTCCCGCACCCGAAACCGTAAAGATCCGGGAACAGTCCCATACAAAATTTTCAAATTAGAGTCAAAAAACCGTTATAAAACCAATATCTCGCGTTTTTGCAGGATTTTTTAGGGTTCCGTGCAAACTTACACCTGACCGCCTCCGTCACGGGTGTCAAAAGATCCGGGAGCACCCCGCGAACCCGATCCTGTGAAGATCCGGGACCTCCTAGTACAAAAAGTTTACACCCGACAGTTAAAAACTGTTCGGATTTCATAACTGTTCGGATTTCATTTTTTCCGCCCGCCCACCCTCCCTAGTAAGTACCCACCCTCCCACCCTGGAGAACTTTAGTGGACGAGATTTTCCTATAAATTTTTCCAAATTTTTTGGTGTACATATCGCTGTATTCTGACGAGGCGGAGCCTGCAGAGGATTACTTTGAACATCTCAGGATTACATTTTTCTTGGGTTATTGACTTGAAATTATTTATTGTGTTTGTGTTCCTTTATGTATATTTTGACATCACTATTGTGATATTTATATTATTTTGACTAGGCAGAGACCACATAATAAGTTTTAACAACTTGTGTTTGACATTCTATTATATATTTGAATTTAATTTTAATTTTATTTTAATTTCAATTTAATTACAATTTAATTGAAATTTAATTTCAATTTAATTTCAATTTAATTTCAATTTAATTTCAATTTAATTTCAATTTAATTTTATACATCAATCAATATGTTCAGTTTTCACACTCCCTGTAAAAAGGTGAATGCGACGAAAGACACCCCTCTGGTTGTTTTGGCGAGTCCCTCCGCTGGAGAGACTAATAAGAATGTGAGGAGAAGCATAGGGGAATGGGAGAATGTAGGGTTGGAAACACAGGCCAGAACCTCTACATCCCCGAAACTGAATGTGACGACGACCTTAGCTAGATCCCATGTTCAGAGCTCCTTTGCGGGCCAGAAAGCCGCAGAGACTGTACCAAGAGCCACAACTGTCCCATCATCATCAGGGAATAAAACCGGCCCGCAGAGGAGCAAGCCCGCAGGGGTGATTGAAAGGTCCCCCAAAATGGCGCTGAAATATAAAAATAGGACAGCCGAGGCAAAAGCGTGTCTGCTTAAAGCCAAGCATCACTTGGGTAACAGTCGCAATCTCAAGAGTGAAATAAAAAATGAAGTTACCGAGGCGATTGAGAGACTCTACAACCTGGTGAAGGAATCGGAGGACGGTAAAATAGCTGGAGAGAAGGAGGGGGTGAATATACATACAGAAAAACCTGAACCAACACCTTCACTTTCTCTCTCTCCAGCACCGTGTTTTGACGAGATCTCAAAACAGATGGCGGAGCATGGAAGGCTTCTGAAGGAAAATAAAGAGGCGATGGCCGGGTTAACCGAGCTGATGAAGACGCAGCAAGAGATGTGTGAAAGGAGGGGCACGTATGCTAGCGTCACGGCTGGTTCACCACGGCGACAATCTCCAGATTCAGCCGCCATGCACTCCGTCATCATCACTTCCAAGGATGACCAGGATACAGGAGACCAGGTTTTTGAGCAGATTAGAAGGGTGGTTAACGCCACAGAAGAGGGAGTCAGAATTGACAAAATTAGAAAGGCCAAGGATAGAAAGATTATATTGGGATGTAGGGACAAGGAGGAAATGAGAAAAGTGAAAAGCAGGATTGAAGAGAAAGGAGGTCAATTGAACGTAGAGGAGGTTAAAAATAAGGACCCTCTTATCGTGCTGTATGGTGTCCTCCAAAGTAACACCGATGAGGGCATCATAAAGGCGCTTAAAATGCAGAACAAGAATCTGCTCGGTGATGTGTGTGGTGAGGACAACCGCATGGAGATCCGTTTTCGCCGAAAAGCGAGGAATCCTCTCACTGCACACATTGTCGCCAGAGTGTCACCACGGATTTGGCAGCGTCTGACTGACGCAGGGGCTGTACACATCGATGTGCAGAGGGTCAGGGTCGCGGACCAATCCCCGCTAATACAGTGCTCGCGCTGTTTGGGTTATGGGCATGGAAAGCGATTCTGTCGCGAAGCGGTCGATGTGTGCAGCCACTGCGGAGGCGCGCATATGAGAACGGAGTGCACCGAGTGGCTTGCGGAGGCACCTCCTAGCTGTATTAATTGCCAGAAAGCTAAAATGGAAAAGACAGATCACAACGCTTTTGGTAATGAGTGCCCGGTGAGGTGCAAGTGGGAGGCACTTGCGAGATCCACCGTGGCTTATTGCTAAGGGCGTCCCATATAAGATCGTGCAAGCCAACCTACAAAGGAAAAAGTTAGCAACCGACGAGATCCTAGTCGAATCGGGGAAGCGAGGCATCGCTGTAGCTCTCCTTCAGGAGCCGTACGTGGGTGGGGCAAGAAGTATGCGGAGCCATAGAGGAGCAAGGGTCTTCCAGAGCACTGAGCAAGGAGAAGGGACTGTCAAGGCTGCGATACTCATCTTTGACCAAAGTCTCGATATTACACAGTACCCGCAACTCACCACAAACAACATCGTTGTGGTGGGAATCCAAACCAGTGCTTGGAAGATCACACTAGTGTCCTATTACTTTGAGCCGGACAAGCCCATAGGCCCATACCTCGAACATCTGGCCAGGATCGCGGAGTTACTGGGGCCTCAGAGGTTGGTTATTGGTGGGGACGCCAATGCCAAAAGCACTTGGTGGGGAAGTACGGTCATCGACCAAAGAGGTGAGGAAATGGCAGGGACTCTTGACGAACTGGGCCTACACGTGTTAAACACGGGAAACATCCCGACTTTCGATACCATTAGGGGTGGCCAGCGGTACCACAGTTATGTCGACGTCTCAGCTTGTTCGACGGATATGCTGGACTTAGTGGAGGACTGGATGGTAGATGAAAGTCTCACGAGCTCGGACCACAACGGTATAATGTTTAACATCAGACTTCAGAAATCTAAAGGCATGCACATTACTAGAACCACTAGACTATACAATACAAAGAAGGCAAATTGGGTAATGTTTCATGAGAAACTAACGCAATTAAAAACCGAACACAGATTTAATCCGGAAGAAATTAACCAAATTAATAACATAAACCATTTAGAAACAGCAATAGTAAAATACACTAAAATAATTACAGAAGCATGTAGAAATACCATCCCACAAAAGAAAAATAAAGAAGTACTTACCATTCCGTGGTGGTCCGAGAAGCTTGAAGAGATGAAAAATTTAGTCGCCACCAAGAAGCGCAGGATTAGATGTGCTGCGAAGATCCGGAGAGCGAAGGTCGTCAAAGAGTACCTGAAACAGAAAGAAGAGTATGAATTGGAAGCGATGAATGCCCAAGTCGAGAGCTGGAAGGAATTCTGCGAGAAACAGGATGGGGAGGGGCTCTGGGAGGGAATTTACAGAGTGATTGGCAGAACAAAGAGTAGAGACGAGGATTTGCCTTTGGAGTTGGAAGGATCAGTGTTGGACGCAAAAGGTTCCGTTAAGTTGTTGGCGGAAACCTTTTACCCGGAAGACCTCACAGAAAGCGACAACACTGAACACCGTCGTATAAGAGAAAAAGCGGAGCGAGTGAACGGTGGAGAACAAGGTGATCCTTGCGATCCATCTTTCACGCTGACCGAACTCCAGACGGCGGTTGAAAGTTTCAACCCCAAAAAGGCCCCTGGTGCCGATGGGTTCACAGCTGATATATGTAGCCGCGCAATTGGGAACGACCCTGATCTCTTTTTGGGGCTCTTGAATAAATGCCTGGCACACCACTATTTTCCAAACCTATGGAAGGAGGCTACTGTGGTTGTACTCAGAAAGCCAGGCAAGGACAAGTACACCGACCCCAAATCGTACAGGCCGATTGGACTTTTGCCTGTCCTGGGGAAGGTGTATGAGAAGATGTTGATGGCTCGAATCAAGCACCATATTTTGCCAAGGATGAGTACTCGACAGTACGGATTCATGCCCCAGAAAAGCACCGAAGACTCCCTCTATACGCTAATACAACACATTCGCATTAAGTTGGACCAGAAGAAAATTGTAACTCTTGTGTCCTTGGATATAGAGGGAGCCTTCGATAGCGCTTGGTGGCCTGCTATAAGAGTCCGGCTGGCAGAGGAAAAGTGTCCAGTGAATTTGAGGAGGGTCATCGACAGCTACCTGAGTCACAGAACAGTGAAGGTTAGATATGCTGGTGAAGAGTATGGCAAAGAAACAAATAAGGGATGCGTCCAGGGCTCTATAGGTGGTCCAATGCTGTGGAATTTGCTCCTCGACCCTCTCCTAAAGGGTCTTGAAAGTCGAGGTGACTACTGCCAAGCCTTTGCAGATGATGTCGTCCTGGTGTTCGATGGGGAAACGGCTCTCGAGTTGCAAGGACGTGCCAATGCTGCGCTCGAGTATGTTCGGGCGTGGGGTGTCGTAAACAAGCTCAAGTTCGCTCCGCATAAAACCAATGCCATGGTTATCACGCGTAAGCTGAAGTATGACACACCACGCCTGAGCATGGGCGGGGTCGACATTGACGCGTCCAAGGAGATTAAAGTTTTGGGGCTGATTATTGACGAGAAGCTTACCTTCAATTCTCACGTAGCTCACATTTGTCGCAGAGCTTTAAATCTCTACAAGCAGCTTTCGAGGGCCGCTAAGATTCATTGGGGACTTCAGCCAGAAGTCATCAGGACGATTTACACGGCGGTGGTCGAGCCTGTCATTTTGTATGCAGCGAGTGCATGGGCGCCTGCAACAAATAAATTGGGTGTGAGAAAACAGTTTGACGTTGTCCAGCGTGGTTTTGCTCAGAAGATAGTTAAAGCGTACAGGACCGTCTCGCTCAGCTCGGCGCTATTGCTCGCTGGGTTGCTTCCGCTGGACATGAGAGTCAGAGAAGCAGCCTCGCTTTATGAAGCAAAGAAAGGTCACTCGCAGCGGGTAATAGGAGATCGAGCAGTAGAGGTGCCAATGGCCTTCACGGACATGCCACACCCCGCACAACAGATGGGGAACCAATTCGTTTGCTTGATGGACGGTGCAGCATTGGAAGAGTATTATGATGTAAATGGCCTCAGCATATTCACCGACGGCAGCAAAATTGAGGGGAAAGTCGGCGCGGCATTATCCGTTTGGCATAATGGCGCGGAGATCAGTACCCGGAAATTTAAGCTCGATCAATGCTGCACCGTTTATCAGGCGGAATTGCTGGCCTTGTATGAGGCGACAAACCACGCTCTCCGGAGCACCGTGCCCAGTTGCAATATTTACTGCGACTCAAGATCCGCTCTGGAAACAGTTGTAAACAACGCTTCCTTCCATCCTCTTGCTTTCAAAACACGCGCCAACATTAGTAAAATAAAAGCAAAAAATTTTGTTTTGCAATTGTTTTGGATTAAGGCGCACGCAGGGTTGGAGGGAAATGAAAGAGCGGATGAATTGGCTAAGGATGCGGCTCTGCGAATAAAAACCAAGCCAAACTATGACCGGTGTCCGATTTCATTCATCAAGCGTCAAATCCGTATGGATACGCTTGATGAATGGAATCGGAGGTATAAGTCTGGCGATACTGGTAGGATAACCAAATTGTTCTTTCCTGACGCAGTGCAGGCCTTCAGTTTGGTCAGAAAACTAGAACCAACGGGAGTAATCACCCAGGTTATGACTGGACACGGTGGGTTTTCCGAATACTTGCACAGGTTCAAGTGCAAGGAAAGCCCATCGTGTATTTGCGACCCGGACCAGACTGAAGACGTCATGCATATATTGACCGAATGTCCCGCTTATGGAATACATAGGTTCGAAGCTGAACAAGAAATGGACATTGATATAAACATAGACAATATAAGTAAATTAATGACTGACAAATATAGAAGAAATAGATTTTTGACGTACTGTGTTGCAGTTGCAACTAAAGTAATTAAATTGAATAAATAGATGATTTTATTATGCTATATATATATATTGAAATAATAATATATGATGTTAGCGTAAAATTTTTAATTAGTTTAATAATGTATGATGTCAGCATATAATTGTTAATGAATGTAATACCTAATGATATAAATTGAATAATGATATGAATTTAATAATAATGTGAATTTAATAATGCAATAATAATATTTGTAATAATTAATTGAATATGTTGTAAATAAATTGTACTATTGTTTTGACGAATTAAGTATAATACTATAAACAGATACTATGATTAAAATTAGATAATGTGTAATGTGTATGACATATTTTGAATAAATAGATTTTAT
>OU342490.1:17500-30000 GCA_910589525.2 Ennomos quercinarius
CCTAACCTAACCTAACCTAACCTAACCTAACCTAACCTAACCTAACCTAACCTAACCTAACCTAACCTAACCTAACCTAACCTAACCTAACCTAACCTAACCTAACCTAACCTAACCTAACCTAACCTAACCTAACCTAACCTAACCTAACCTAACCTAACCTAACCTAACCTAACCTAACCTAACCTAACCTAACCTAACCTAACCTAACCTAACCTAACCTAACCTAACCTAACCTAACCTAACCTAACCTAACCTAACCTAACCTAACCTAACCTAACCTAACCTAACCTAACCTAACCTAACCTAACCTAACCTAACCTAACCTAACCTAACCTAACCTAACCTAACCTAACCTAACCTAACCTAACCTAACCTAACCTAACCTAACCTAACCTAACCTAACCTAACCTAACCTAACCTAACCTAACCTAACCTAACCTAACCTAACCTAACCTAACCTAACCTAACCTAACCTAACCTAACCTAACCTAACCTAACCTAACCTAACCTAACCTAACCTAACCTAACCTAACCTAACCTAACCTAACCTAACCTAACCTAACCTAACCTAACCTAACCTAACCTAACCTAACCTAACCTAACCTAACCTAACCTAACCTAACCTAACCTAACCTAACCTAACCTAACCTAACCTAACCTAACCTAACCTAACCTAACCTAACCTAACCTAACCTAACCTAACCTAACCTAACCTAACCTAACCTAACCTAACCTAACCTAACCTAACCTAACCTAACCTAACCTAACCTAACCTAACACCTAACCTAACCTAACCTAACCTAACCTAACCTAACCTAACCTAACCTAACCTAACCTAACCTAACCTAACCTAACCTAACCTAACCTAACCTAACCTAACCTAACCTAACCTAACCTAACCTAACCTAACCTAACCTAACCTAACATAACCTAACCTAACCTAACCTAACCTAACCTAACCTAACCTAACCTAACCTAACCTAACCTAACCTAACCTAACCTAACCTAACCTAACCTAACCTAACCTAACCTAACCTAACCTAACCTAACCTAACCTAACCTAACCTAACCTAACCTAACCTAACCTAACCTAACCTAACCTAACCTAACCTAACCTAACCTAACCTAACCTAACCTAACCTAACCTAACCTAACCTAACCTAACCTAACCTAACCTAACCTAACCTAACCTAACCTAACCTAACCTAACCTAACCTAACCTAACCTAACCTAACCTAACCTAACCTAACCTAACCTAACCTAACCTAACCTAACCTAACCTAACCTAACCTAACCTAACCTAACCTAACCTAACCTAACCTAACCTAACCTAACCTAACCTAACCTAACCTAACCTAACCTAACCTAACCTAACCTAACCTAACCTAACCTAACCTAACCTAACCTAACCTAACCTAACCTAACCTAACCTAACCTAACCTAACCTAACCTAACCTAACCTAACCTAACCTAACCTAACCTAACCTAACCTAACCTAACCTAACCTAACCTAACCTAACCTAACCTAACCTAACCTAACCTAACCTAACCTAACCTAACCTAACCTAACCTAACCTAACCTAACCTAACCTAACCTAACCTAACCTAACCTAACCTAACCTAACCTAACCTAACCTAACCTAACCTAACCTAACCTAACCTAACCTAACCTAACCTAACCTAACCTAACCTAACCTAACCTAACCTAACCTAACCTAACCTAACCTAACCTAACCTAACCTAACCTAACCTAACCTAACCTAACCTAACCTAACCTAACCTAACCTAACCTAACCTAACCTAACCTAACCTAACCTAACCTAACCTAACCTAACCTAACCTAACCTAACCTAACCTAACCTAACCTAACCTAACCTAACCTAACCTAACCTAACCTAACCTAACCTAACCTAACCTAACCTAACCTAACCTAACCTAACCTAACCTAACCTAACCTAACCTAACCTAACCTAACCTAACCTAACCTAACCTAACCTAACCTAACCTAACCTAACCTAACCTAACCTAACCTAACCTAACCTAACCTAACCTAACCTAACCTAACCTAACCTAACCTAACCTAACCTAACCTAACCTAACCTAACCTAACCTAACCTAACCTAACCTAACCTAACCTAACCTAACCTAACCTAACCTAACCTAACCTAACCTAACCTAACCTAACCTAACCTAACCTAACCTAACCTAACCTAACCTAACCTAACCTAACCTAACCTAACCTAACCTAACCTAACCTAACCTAACCTAACCTAACCTAACCTAACCTAACCTAACCTAACCTAACCTAACCTAACCTAACCTAACCTAACCTAACCTAACCTAACCTAACCTAACCTAACCTAACCTAACCTAACCTAACCTAACCTAACCTAACCTAACCTAACCTAACCTAACCTAACCTAACCTAACCTAACCTAACCTAACCTAACCTAACCTAACCTAACCTAACCTAACCTAACCTAACCTAACCTAACCTAACCTAACCTAACCTAACCTAACCTAACCTAACCTAACCTAACCTAACCTAACCTAACCTAACCTAACCTAACCTAACCTAACCTAACCTAACCTAACCTAACCTAACCTAACCTAACCTAACCTAACCTAACCTAACCTAACCTAACCTAACCTAACCTAACCTAACCTAACCTAACCTAACCTAACCTAACCTAACCTAACCTAACCTAACCTAACCTAACCTAACCTAACCTAACCTAACCTAACCTAACCTAACCTAACCTAACCTAACCTAACCTAACCTAACCTAACCTAACCTAACCTAACCTAACCTAACCTAACCTAACCTAACCTAACCTAACCTAACCTAACCTAACCTAACCTAACCTAACCTAACCTAACCTAACCTAACCTAACCTAACCTAACCTAACCTAACCTAACCTAACCTAACCTAACCTAACCTAACCTAACCTAACCTAACCTAACCTAACCTAACCTAACCTAACCTAACCTAACCTAACCTAACCTAACCTAACCTAACCTAACCTAACCTAACCTAACCTAACCTAACCTAACCTAACCTAACCTAACCTAACCTAACCTAACCTAACCTAACCTAACCTAACCTAACCTAACCTAACCTAACCTAACCTAACCTAACCTAACCTAACCTAACCTAACCTAACCTAACCTAACCTAACCTAACCTAACCTAACCTAACCTAACCTAACCTAACCTAACCTAACCTAACCTAACCTAACCTAACCTAACCTAACCTAACCTAACCTAACCTAACCTAACCTAACCTAACCTAACCTAACCTAACCTAACCTAACCTAACCTAACCTAACCTAACCTAACCTAACCTAACCTAACCTAACCTAACCTAACCTAACCTAACCTAACCTAACCTAACCTAACCTAACCTAACCTAACCTAACCTAACCTAACCTAACCTAACCTAACCTAACCTAACCTAACCTAACCTAACCTAACCTAACCTAACCTAACCTAACCTAACCTAACCTAACCTAACCTAACCTAACCTAACCTAACCTAACCTAACCTAACCTAACCTAACCTAACCTAACCTAACCTAACCTAACCTAACCTAACCTAACCTAACCTAACCTAACCTAACCTAACCTAACCTAACCTAACCTAACCTAACCTAACCTAACCTAACCTAACCTAACCTAACCTAACCTAACCTAACCTAACCTAACCTAACCTAACCTAACCTAACCTAACCTAACCTAACCTAACCTAACCTAACCTAACCTAACCTAACCTAACCTAACCTAACCTAACCTAACCTAACCTAACCTAACCTAACCTAACCTAACCTAACCTAACCTAACCTAACCTAACCTAACCTAACCTAACCTAACCTAACCTAACCTAACCTAACCTAACCTAACCTAACCTAACCTAACCTAACCTAACCTAACCTAACCTAACCTAACCTAACCTAACCTAACCTAACCTAACCTAACCTAACCTAACCTAACCTAACCTAACCTAACCTAACCTAACCTAACCTAACCTAACCTAACCTAACCTAACCTAACCTAACCTAACCTAACCTAACCTAACCTAACCTAACCTAACCTAACCTAACCTAACCTAACCTAACCTAACCTAACCTAACCTAACCTAACCTAACCTAACCTAACCTAACCTAACCTAACCTAACCTAACCTAACCTAACCTAACCTAACCTAACCTAACCTAACCTAACCTAACCTAACCTAACCTAACCTAACCTAACCTAACCTAACCTAACCTAACCTAACCTAACCTAACCTAACCTAACCTAACCTAACCTAACCTAACCTAACCTAACCTAACCTAACCTAACCTAACCTAACCTAACCTAACCTAACCTAACCTAACCTAACCTAACCTAACCTAACCTAACCTAACCTAACCTAACCTAACCTAACCTAACCTAACCTAACCTAACCTAACCTAACCTAACCTAACCTAACCTAACCTAACCTAACCTAACCTAACCTAACCTAACCTAACCTAACCTAACCTAACCTAACCTAACCTAACCTAACCTAACCTAACCTAACCTAACCTAACCTAACCTAACCTAACCTAACCTAACCTAACCTAACCTAACCTAACCTAACCTAACCTAACCTAACCTAACCTAACCTAACCTAACCTAACCTAACCTAACCTAACCTAACCTAACCTAACCTAACCTAACCTAACCTAACCTAACCTAACCTAACCTAACCTAACCTAACCTAACCTAACCTAACCTAACCTAACCTAACCTAACCTAACCTAACCTAACCTAACCTAACCTAACCTAACCTAACCTAACCTAACCTAACCTAACCTAACCTAACCTAACCTAACCTAACCTAACCTAACCTAACCTAACCTAACCTAACCTAACCTAACCTAACCTAACCTAACCTAACCTAACCTAACCTAACCTAACCTAACCTAACCTAACCTAACCTAACCTAACCTAACCTAACCTAACCTAACCTAACCTAACCTAACCTAACCTAACCTAACCTAACCTAACCTAACCTAACCTAACCTAACCTAACCTAACCTAACCTAACCTAACCTAACCTAACCTAACCTAACCTAACCTAACCTAACCTAACCTAACCTAACCTAACCTAACCTAACCTAACCTAACCTAACCTAACCTAACCTAACCTAACCTAACCTAACCTAACCTAACCTAACCTAACCTAACCTAACCTAACCTAACCTAACCTAACCTAACCTAACCTAACCTAACCTAACCTAACCTAACCTAACCTAACCTAACCTAACCTAACCTAACCTAACCTAACCTAACCTAACCTAACCTAACCTAACCTAACCTAACCTAACCTAACCTAACCTAACCTAACCTAACCTAACCTAACCTAACCTAACCTAACCTAACCTAACCTAACCTAACCTAACCTAACCTAACCTAACCTAACCTAACCTAACCTAACCTAACCTAACCTAACCTAACCTAACCTAACCTAACCTAACCTAACCTAACCTAACCTAACCTAACCTAACCTAACCTAACCTAACCTAACCTAACCTAACCTAACCTAACCTAACCTAACCTAACCTAACCTAACCTAACCTAACCTAACCTAACCTAACCTAACCTAACCTAACCTAACCTAACCTAACCTAACCTAACCTAACCTAACCTAACCTAACCTAACCTAACCTAACCTAACCTAACCTAACCTAACCTAACCTAACCTAACCTAACCTAACCTAACCTAACCTAACCTAACCTAACCTAACCTAACCTAACCTAACCTAACCTAACCTAACCTAACCTAACCTAACCTAACCTAACCTAACCTAACCTAACCTAACCTAACCTAACCTAACCTAACCTAACCTAACCTAACCTAACCTAACCTAACCTAACCTAACCTAACCTAACCTAACCTAACCTAACCTAACCTAACCTAACCTAACCTAACCTAACCTAACCTAACCTAACCTAACCTAACCTAACCTAACCTAACCTAACCTAACCTAACCTAACCTAACCTAACCTAACCTAACCTAACCTAACCTAACCTAACCTAACCTAACCTAACCTAACCTAACCTAACCTAACCTAACCTAACCTAACCTAACCTAACCTAACCTAACCTAACCTAACCTAACCTAACCTAACCTAACCTAACCTAACCTAACCTAACCTAACCTAACCTAACCTAACCTAACCTAACCTAACCTAACCTAACCTAACCTAACCTAACCTAACCTAACCTAACCTAACCTAACCTAACCTAACCTAACCTAACCTAACCTAACCTAACCTAACCTAACCTAACCTAACCTAACCTAGCCTAACCTAACCTAACCTAACCTAACCTAACCTAACCTAACCTAACCTAACCTAACCTAACCTAACCTAACCTAACCTAACCTAACCTAACCTAACCTAACCTAACCTAACCTAACCTAACCTAACCTAACCTAACCTAACCTAACCTAACCTAACCTAACCTAACCTAACCTAACCTAACCTAACCTAACCTAACCTAACCTAACCTAACCTAACCTAACCTAACCTAACCTAACCTAACCTAACCTAACCTAACCTAACCTAACCTAACCTAACCTAACCTAACCTAACCTAACCTAACCTAACCTAACCTAACCTAACCTAACCTAACCTAACCTAACCTAACCTAACCTAACCTAACCTAACCTAACCTAACCTAACCTAACCTAACCTAACCTAACCTAGCCTAACCTAACCTAACCTAACCTAACCTAACCTAACCTAACCTAACCTAACCTAACCTAACCTAACCTAACCTAACCTAACCTAACCTAACCTAACCTAACCTAGCCTAACCTAACCTAACCTAACCTAACCTAACCTAACCTAACCTAACCTAACCTAACCTAACCTAACCTAACCTAACCTAACCTAACCTAACCTAACCTAACCTAACCTAACCTAACCTAACCTAACCTAACCTAACCTAACCTAACCTAACCTAACCTAACCTAACCTAACCTAACCTAACCTAACCTAACCTAACCTAACCTAACCTAACCTAACCTAACCTAACCTAACCTAACCTAACCTAACCTAACCTAACCTAACCTAACCTAACCTAACCTAACCTAACCTAACCTAACCTAACCTAACCTAACCTAACCTAACCTAACCTAACCTAACCTAACCTAACCTAACCTAACCTAACCTAACCTAACCTAACCTAACCTAACCTAACCTAACCTAACCTAACCTAACCTAACCTAACCTAACCTAACCTAACCTAAGCTAACCTAGCCTAACCTAACCTAACCTAACCTAACCTAACCTAACCTAACCTAACCTAACCTAACCTAACCTAACCTAACCTAACCTAACCTAACCTAACCTAACCTAACCTAACCTAACCTAACCTAACCTAACCTAACCTAACCTAACCTAACCTAACCTAACCTAACCTAACCTAACCTAACCTAACCTAACCTAACCTAACCTAACCTAACCTAACCTAACCTAACCTAACCTAACCTAACCTAACCTAACCTAACCTAACCTAACCTAACCTAACCTAACCTAACCTAACCTAACCTAACCTAACCTAACCTAACCTAACCTAACCTAACCTAACCTAACCTAACCTAACCTAACCTAACCTAACCTAACCTAACCTAACCTAACCTAACCTAACCTAACCTAACCTAACCTAACCTAACCTAACCTAACCTAACCTAACCTAACCTAACCTAACCTAACCTAACCTAACCTAACCTAACCTAACCTAACCTAACCTAACCTAACCTAACCTAACCTAACCTAACCTAACCTAACCTAACCTAACCTAACCTAACCTAACCTAACCTAACCTAACCTAACCTAACCTAACCTAACCTAACCTAACCTAACCTAACCTAACCTAACCTAACCTAACCTAACCTAACCTAACCTAACCTAACCTAACCTAACCTAACCTAACCTAACCTAACCTAACCTAACCTAACCTAACCTAACCTAACCTAACCTAACCTAACCTAACCTAACCTAACCTAACCTAACCTAACCTAACCTAACCTAACCTAACCTAACCTAACCTAACCTAACCTAACCTAACCTAACCTATCCTAACCTAACCTAACCTAACCTAACCTAACCTAACCTAACCTAACCTAACCTAACCTAACCTAACCTAACCTAACCTAACCTAACCTAACCTAACCTAACCTAACCTAACCTAACCTAACCTAACCTAACCTAACCTAACCTAACCTAACCTAACCTAACCTAACCTAACCTAACCTAACCTAACCTAACCTAACCTAACCTAACCTAACCTAACCTAACCTAACCTAACCTAACCTAACCTAACCTAACCTAACCTAACCTAACCTAACCTAACCTAACCTAACCTAACCTAACCTAACCTAACCTAACCTAACCTAACCTAACCTAACCTAACCTAACCTAACCTAACCTAACCTAACCTAACCTAACCTAACCTAACCTAACCTAACCTAACCTAACCTAACCTAACCTAACCTAACCTAACCTAACCTAACCTAACCTAACCTAACCTAACCTAACCTAACCTAACCTAACCTAACCTAACCTAACCTAACCTAACCTAACCTAACCTAACCTAACCTAACCTAACCTAACCTAACCTAACCTAACCTAACCTAACCTAACCTAACCTAACCTAACCTAACCTAACCTAACCTAACCTAACCTAACCTAACCTAACCTAACCTAACCTAACCTAACCTAACCTAACCTAACCTAACCTAACCTAACCTAACCTAACCTAACCTAACCTAACCTAACCTAACCTAACCTAACCTAACCTAACCTAACCTAACCTAACCTAACCTAACCTAACCTAACCTAACCTAACCTAACCTAACCTAACCTAACCTAACCTAACCTAACCTAACCTAACCTAACCTAACCTAACCTAACCTAACCACCTTCCAGTCTTCAACAAGATCCAGGATTTCCGTTGTGCATGCTGTCACGTCTACTATGCTAGAGTACACCTTACGATAGCGTGACGAGTTCAGATCACCACGCAATCACTTTTAAAATAAGACTTACCAGAGCTAAGGGAATTAATATTAGTAGAACGACTAGAGTGTATAACACCAAGAAAACAGATTGGAGCCAATTTCGTCAGAAATTGGCCCAATTGTTGGACGAGAATAAGTTAAATACCGCTGATATCAATAAAATAACAAGCAAAAATGAATTAGAACAAATAGTAGTAAAATATATTGACATAGTAAAACAAAATTGTAATAGCATTATACCAAAAAAGAAAACAGAGAACGAACTTACCTTTCCGTGGTGGTCTGAAGAACTCGTCAAGCTGCAGCAGGAAGTATTCACGAAGAGACGCAGGATCCGATGTGCAGCGCTAGTCCGGAAGAGCAAAGTCGTCGCGGAGTACCTGAAAGCAAAAGAAAAGTATGAAGAAGAAGCAACCAAGGCCCAAATAGCCAGTTGGATGGATTTTTGCGGAAAGCAAGACAAAGAAGGCTTGTGGGAGGGCATTTATCGCGTTATAGGTAGATCGACCAAAAGGCAGGAGGACGTGCCCTTGCTCAAAGAAGGGAGAGAGCTTGATCCAAAAGAGTCAGCCAAGCTCTTAGTCGAGACCTTCTATCCCGAGGACAAAGAGAGTGAGGATAACGTGGATCATAAGCAGACAAGAGAGAAAGCAGCACGAGCAAATGAAATGGTTCATAATGAAAACCATGATCCATTGTTTACCCTCGAAGAGCTTAAAACTGCTATGACCAGCTTTAACCCTAAAAAAGCACCGGGATCAGATGGTCTTACAGCCGACATATGCGAGCACGCAATAGCGCAGGACCCGAGAACTTACCTATCGCTGGCTAACAAATGTCTGGAGTTGGGACACTTTCCCAACATATGGAAAGAGGCAACAGTTATAGTTCTGAGAAAACCTGGGAAGGAAACATATACGGAGCCAAAGTCCTATAGGCCAATCGGACTATTGCCAGTGATGGGTAAGATCTTGGAAAAGATGCTCGTGGGTAGAATTAAGTGGCATGTACTTCCTAGGTTGAGCACGCGCCAGTACGGGTTCATGCCCCAGCGAAGTACGGAGGACGCCCTCTATGTCCTAATGAAGCATATACGTGAAATGATGGAGCAAAAGAAATTGGTCACTCTGATATCTTTGGACATAGAGGGTGCTTTCGATAGCGCATGGTGGCCAGCCATAAGAACCCGTCTGGTAGAAGAAAATTGCCCAGTGAATATTAGAAGAGTCATGGACAGCTACTTGCAGAACAGGACAGTAAAATTGAGGTATGCGGGTGAAGAAGCATCGAGAGCAACTACGAAGGGATGTGTCCAGGGGTCAATAGGGGGCCCGATCTTATGGAACATTCTTTTGGATCCTTTGCTTCAAGAACTCGACAGGCGAGGTGACTACTGTCAGGCTTTTGCCGACGACTTAGTCTTGGTGTTTGATGGTCAAACGGCAATGGATGTCCAGCGCCGTGCAAATGCCGCTCTCGCCTTTGTTCAGGAGTGGGGTGTAAGGAACAAATTGAAGTTTGCTCCACACAAGACCAGCGCCATGGTGATTACGCGTAAACTAAAGTACGACACCCCACTTCTGAGCATGGGAGGGATCGACATTGGCATGTCGCATGAGATAAAGATTCTTGGACTAACGATCGACGACAAATTGACGTTCAACAGCCACGTCACAAACGTCTGCAAGAAGGCACTGAATTTTTACAAAAAGTTAGCCAGAACTGCAAGAGTTAGCTGGGGCCTCCACCCGCAGGTGATACACACCATATACACAGCGGTAGTGGAGCCGGTCATCATGTATGCCGCTAGCGTGTGGGCATCAGCCACCAAGAAGTTGGGCGTGCAGAAGCAACTGAACGTGGTGCAGCGAGGTTTCGCCCAAAAGCTGTGCAAGGCATATCGCACCACTTCCCTCAACTCAGCACTGGTGCTGTCTGGGATACTTCCTCTTGATCTCAGGATACAGGAAGCAGCAGCACTGTACGAGGCCAGGAAGGGGGTGTCCCAGATATTGCTGGGGGATAGGGAGGTGGAGAGTGTGGTGTCGTATGCCAATACTCCTCATCCAGCTGAAAATATGAGCCTGGAATTCGTTTGTCTGGTAGACCAAGCACAAATAGACGCTTATGGCAACCAAGCAGTGCGTATATTCACGGATGGCAGTAAGATTGATGGTAAAGTTGGAGCTGCATTGTCTCATTGGAGTAATGCAGCCGAGACTAAAAGCCAGAAATTAAAACTGTCATCCTATTGTACGGTCTACCAGGCGGAATTGCTGGCCATATACAAAGCAACAGATGAGATTTTGCGACGCTCGGAAGATAGCTATGGCATATACAGCGATTCAAGATCTTCACTTGAAACTATCGCTAATCACCGCTCGCTTCATCCTTTAGCAGTTAAAACTCGCGATAACTTGAAAGCCATTAAGCAGCAAAACAAGAACGTCTCGCTCTTTTGGATAAAGGCACACGCTGGTCTTGAGGGCAACGAAAGAGCAGATGAACTCGCAAAGGCGGCTGCACAATATATCAAACGGAAACCCGACTATGATAAGTGCCCGGTCTCATTTGTGAAGAGACAGATAAGACTGGACACACTCGAGAAATGGAATAATAGATATGATTCGGGCGAGACGGCAGGTGTAACAAAAATGTTTTTTCCGGACGCGATTGAAGCTTTTAAAACTGTTAAAGAAATAGAACCGACAGGCATCCTCACTCAAATCATGACTGGACATGGTGGATTTTCCGATTACCTGGCGCGCTTCAGGTGCAAAGAGGATCCATCATGTGTGTGTGAACCAGGTAAAAACGAGACTGTAGAACATATCCTCTTAGAATGTCCTGTTTTCTGCAAAGAAAGATATGATTTAGAACAAACATTAAATAAACAACTGACGAAAGAGACCATAAAGGACTTGGTCAGAGATAAAGCAAGTAGGACGACATTTTTAGAATATTGTGTATCTATAGGAAGTAAAACAATAGCTAGAAATAAGAATAGATAAGTAAGTTTATTGTAATATATATACTGAGTATATATAAATAAAATAAAAAAAAAAAAAAAAAAAAATAATAATAATAATAATAATAATAAAGCAATAAAAAGAATAGTTAAAAGAAAGACTGAATTCGTTCCAAAAAATATATATTAATAAATAAAACAGTAAAAAGGAACACCTAGTCATATTCCTAGATAAAACCATAATAATATAATAAATAATTATTACTGCTCAATTGAAATTGTAAATAGAAATAGTTAAATGCATCAATATGCTATATATGTATATTTGTATAATATATGATGTTAGCATAAATTGACATTTGTAACAATATGAAAATAAAATTTTGAATGTACATTCAAAATTTTATGATAAGTTAACAGACAGACATTGTATAAGATATAGGCAGCAAATTCGTAGTAAAAAAGGTCTCTGATTTG
>OU342490.1:32500-40000 GCA_910589525.2 Ennomos quercinarius
TAACCTAACCTAACCTAACCTAACCTAACCTAACCTAACCTAACCTAACCTAACCTAACCTAACCTAACCTAACCTAACCTAACCTAACCTAACCTAACCTAACCTAACCTAACCTAACCTAACCTAACCTAACCTAACCTAACCTAACCTAACCTAACCTAACCTAACCTAACCTAACCTAACCTAACCTAACCTAACCTAACCTAACCTAACCTAACCTAACCTAACCTAACCTAACCTAACCTAACCTAACCTAACCTAACCTAACCTAACCTAACCTAACCTAACCTAACCTAACCTAACCTAACCTAACCTAACCTAACCTAACCTAACCTAACCTAACCTAACCTAACCTAACCTAACCTAACCTAACCTAACCTAACCTAACCTAACCTAACCTAACCTAACCTAACCTAACCTAACCTAACCTAACCTAACCTAACCTAACCTAACCTAACCTAACCTAACCTAACCTAACCTAACCTAACCTAACCTAACCTAACCTAACCTAACCTAACCTAACCTAACCTAACCTAACCTAACCTAACCTAACCTAACCTAACCTAACCTAACCTAACCTAACCTAACCTAACCTAACCTAACCTAACCTAACCTAACCTAACCTAACCTAACCTAACCTAACCTAACCTAACCTAACCTAACCTAACCTAACCTAACCTAACCTAACCTAACCTAACCTAACCTAACCTAACCTAACCTAACCTAACCTAACCTAACCTAACCTAACCTAACCTAACCTAACCTAACCTAACCTAACCTAACCTAACCTAACCTAACCTAACCTAACCTAACCTAACCTAACCTAACCTAACCTAA
Organism: Ennomos quercinarius; assembly: GCA_910589525.2. NCBI lineage: Eukaryota > Metazoa > Arthropoda > Insecta > Lepidoptera > Geometridae > Ennomos > Ennomos quercinarius. The sequence goes on from OU342490.1 coordinate 33,339, forward strand.
CCTAACCTAACCTAACCTAACCTAACCTAACCTAACCTAACCTAACCTAACCTAACCTAACCTAACCTAACCTAACCTAACCTAACCTAACCTAACCTAACCTAACCTAACCTAACCTAACCTAACCTAACCTAACCTAAACTAACCTAACCTAACCTAACCTAACCTAACCTAACCTAACCTAACCTAACCTAACCTAACCTAACCTAACCTAACCTAACCTAACCTAACCTAACCTAACCTAACCTAACCTAACCTAACCTAACCTAACCTAACCTAACCTAACCTAACCTAACCTAACCTAACCTAACCTAACCTAACCTAACCTAACCTAACCTAACCTAACCTAACCTAACCTAACCTAACCTAACCTAACCTAACCTAACCTAACCTAACCTAACCTAACCTAACCTAACCTAACCTAACCTAACCTAACCTAACCTAACCTAACCTAACCTAACCTAACCTAACCTAACCTAACCTAACCTAACCTAACCTAACCTAACCTAACCTAACCTAACCTAACCTAACCTAACCTAACCTAACCTAACCTAACCTAACCTAACCTAACCTAACCTAACCTAACCTAACCTAACCTAACCTAACCTAACCTAACCTAACCTAACCTAACCTAACCTAACCTAACCTAACCTAACCTAACCTAACCTAACCTAACCTAACCTAACCTAACCTAACCTAACCTAACCTAACCTAACCTAACCTAACCTAACCTAACCTAACCTAACCTAACCTAACCTAACCTAACCTAACCTAACCTAACCTAACCTAACCTAACCTAACCTAACCTAACCTAACCTAACCTAACCTAACCTAACCTAACCTAACCTAACCTAACCTAACCTAACCTAACCTAACCTAACCTAACCTAACCTAACCTAACCTAACCTAACCTAACCTAACCTAACCTAACCTAACCTAACCTAACCTAACCTAACCTAACCTAACCTAACCTAACCTAACCTAACCTAACCTAACCTAACCTAACCTAACCTAACCTAACCTAACCTAACCTAACCTAACCTAACCTAACCTAACCTAACCTAACCTAACCTAACCTAACCTAACCTAACCTAACCTAACCTAACCTAACCTAACCTAACCTAACCTAACCTAACCTAACCTAACCTAACCTAACCTAACCTAACCTAACCTAACCTAACCTAACCTAACCTAACCTAACCTAACCTAACCTAACCTAACCTAACCTAACCTAACCTAACCTAACCTAACCTAACCTAACCTAACCTAACCTAACCTAACCTAACCTAACCTAACCTAACCTAACCTAACCTAACCTAACCTAACCTAACCTAACCTAACCTAACCTAACCTAACCTAACCTAACCTAACCTAACCTAACCTAACCTAACCTAACCTAACCTAACCTAACCTAACCTAACCTAACCTAACCTAACCTAACCTAACCTAACCTAACCTAACCTAACCTAACCTAACCTAACCTAACCTAACCTAACCTAACCTAACCTAACCTAACCTAACCTAACCTAACCTAACCTAACCTAACCTAACCTAACCTAACCTAACCTAACCTAACCTAACCTAACCTAACCTAACCTAACCTAACCTAACCTAACCTAACCTAACCTAACCTAACCTAACCTAACCTAACCTAACCTAACCTAACCTAACCTAACCTAACCTAACCTAACCTAACCTAACCTAACCTAACCTAACCTAACCTAACCTAACCTAACCTAACCTAACCTAACCTAACCTAACCTAACCTAACCTAACCTAACCTAACCTAACCTAACCTAACCTAACCTAACCTAACCTAACCTAACCTAACCTAACCTAACCTAACCTAACCTAACCTAACCTAACCTAACCTAACCTAACCTAACCTAACCTAACCTAACCTAACCTAACCTAACCTAACCTAACCTAACCTAACCTAACCTAACCTAACCTAACCTAACCTAACCTAACCTAACCTAACCTAACCTAACCTAACCTAACCTAACCTAACCTAACCTAACCTAACCTAACCTAACCTAACCTAACCTAACCTAACCTAACCTAACCTAACCTAACCTAACCTAACCTAACCTAACCTAACCTAACCTAACCTAACCTAACCTAACCTAACCTAACCTAACCTAACCTAACCTAACCTAACCTAACCTAACCTAACCTAACCTAACCTAACCTAACCTAACCTAACCTAACCTAACCTAACCTAACCTAACCTAACCTAACCTAACCTAACCTAACCTAACCTAACCTAACCTAACCTAACCTAACCTAACCTAACCTAACCTAACCTAACCTAACCTAACCTAACCTAACCTAACCTAACCTAACCTAACCTAACCTAACCTAACCTAACCTAACCTAACCTAACCTAACCTAACCTAACCTAACCTAACCTAACCTAACCTAACCTAACCTAACCTAACCTAACCTAACCTAACCTAACCTAACCTAACCTAACCTAACCTAACCTAACCTAACCTAACCTAACCTAACCTAACCTAACCTAACCTAACCTAACCTAACCTAACCTAACCTAACCTAACCTAACCTAACCTAACCTAACCTAACCTAACCTAACCTAACCTAACCTAACCTAACCTAACCTAACCTAACCTAACCTAACCTAACCTAACCTAACCTAACCTAACCTAACCTAACCTAACCTAACCTAACCTAACCTAACCTAACCTAACCTAACCTAACCTAACCTAACCTAACCTAACCTAACCTAACCTAACCTAACCTAACCTAACCTAACCTAACCTAACCTAACCTAACCTAACCTAACCTAACCTAACCTAACCTAACCTAACCTAACCTAACCTAACCTAACCTAACCTAACCTAACCTAACCTAACCTAACCTAACCTAACCTAACCTAACCTAACCTAACCTAACCTAACCTAACCTAACCTAACCTAACCTAACCTAACCTAACCTAACCTAACCTAACCTAACCTAACCTAACCTAACCTAACCTAACCTAACCTAACCTAACCTAACCTAACCTAACCTAACCTAACCTAACCTAACCTAACCTAACCTAACCTAACCTAACCTAACCTAACCTAACCTAACCTAACCTAACCTAACCTAACCTAACCTAACCTAACCTAACCTAACCTAACCTAACCTAACCTAACCTAACCTAACCTAACCTAACCTAACCTAACCTAACCTAACCTAACCTAACCTAACCTAACCTAACCTAACCTAACCTAACCTAACCTAACCTAACCTAACCTAACCTAACCTAACCTAACCTAACCTAACCTAACCTAACCTAACCTAACCTAACCTAACCTAACCTAACCTAACCTAACCTAACCTAACCTAACCTAACCTAACCTAACCTAACCTAACCTAACCTAACCTAACCTAAGTAAAAACTTTATTACAACAAAATTGCATAAATTTAGAGAACGTAGAAAGATTAGCGACCATAGAAGAGTTAGAGATAACAATTAGTAAATATGTAAACAGCATTCAGCAAGCATGTCAAAAATCTATACCATTAATTAAAAACATAATAAAAAAGGATTACTTACCTTGGTGGACTGATGAACTGGAACGCTTGAAGAGTGTTGCGATCACGATGAGACGCAGGATCCGCTGCGCAGCACCTCGGAGACGTGACCACGTTGTAAAAGATTACCTGGAAGCAGTTAAGACGTTTGAGTTAGCAGCGGACAAGGCACAAACGGAAAGCTGGAAGGAAAATTGCACAAAGCAGGACAAGGAGAGCATGTGGGATAGGGTGTACAGGGTGATAAGAAGGAAGACAGGGAGGCACGAGGACCAGCTATTAGAGGAAAACGGAACGGTATTGGGTCCAGAAAAGTCGGTTGAATTGCTTGCAAACACATTTTTCCCGAATGATAATCGTGGTGTGGATAGTGATATCCATAAAACAATTCGAAGCACGGCTGGTGCAATTTGCGGCGCAATTCCCGACGACCAGAATGACCCACCGTTCACGATGGCCGAATTAAAAAGAACCCTCGATAGCTTCGATCCTAAGAAAGCCCCAGGACCGGACGGATTCACGGCGGATATCTGCTTGAGAGCAATATTCGCCGCGAAAGAAGTCTTTCTGGCAGTGCTCAATAAATGCCTGTCTCTGTCCTGCTTCCCATCACCCTGGAAAGAGGCAGCGGTCGTGGTGCTGCGTAAGCCCGGGAAAAGCGATTACAGCCAGGCAAAGTCGTACCGACCGATTGGGCTATTGTCAGTTCTGGGGAAAGTCCTCGAAAAAATGATGGTAAGGAGGATCAGATGGCACATATCACCAATGTCTAACCCCAGACAGTACGGCTTTGTCCCTCAGCGAAGTACCGAGGACGCACTATACGACCTCATGCAGAAAATCAGGGAGAACCTGCGACAGAAAGAGCTCATGGTCATCGTGTCACTTGATATCGAGGGGGCGTTTGACAGTGCATGGTGGCCAGCAATTAAGTGTCAGCTCATGAACATGAAATGTCCACTGAATCTCAGACGACTCGTTAGCCACTATTTGGAGGAGAGGAGAGTGGTGTTGAACTACGCGGGCAAATCCCTTAGCAAGACCACCGAAAAGGGCTGTGTACAGGGGTCAATAGGGGGACCCACGTTTTGGAACCTGCTGCTGAATCCTTTGCTGGATGACCTAGTTGCTCGAGGAGTGCATGTGCAGGCGTTCGCAGATGACGTGGTCCTGATGTTTTCCGGGAAATCAGCCGCCAATATACAAGGTAGAGTCAACGACACCCTCGCGTATGTGCATGAATGGGGAATCAAAAGCAAACTCAGATTTGCGGCTCATAAAACACACGCCATGATAGTCACCAACAAACTCAAGTTTGATACCCCAGTTATGCACATGGGCGGGGTAGACATACCCGTCGTGGACGAAATAAAGCTGCTCGGCCTTACGATAGACAAAAAACTCACCTTTAACAAGCACGTGGGAAATGTCTGTCGTAAGGCCGCCGATATCTACAAGCAGCTCGCGAAGACTGCGAAAATCGAATGGGGGCTGAACCCGGAGATCATCAGGGCAATATACGTGGCAGTGATAGAGCCCATCATCATGTACGCCTCGAGCGTGTGGGCACCAGCGGCCGACAAGATCATGGTGCAGAAGCAGCTGAACACCATCCAGCGTGGGTTCGTGCAGAAAATCTGCAAAGCCTACCGCACGGTGCCTCTCCACGGAGCACTCGTCTTGGCTGGGCTGCTTCCCTTGGACCTTCGGATCCAGGAGGCTGCTCAGTTGTACGAGGCGAAAAGAGGCAAACCGACGCCCCTGGATTACGGTAAAAGGGAAATGGAGAAACGCGTAAGCTTCCTCAAAGCTCAACATCCAGCTGAGGAAGAGTATGTGGAGTTTGTCTGCCTGGAAAATATGCTGCCCGAAACTTTGGAACAACACCAACTCCCGGAGATCCAAATATACACGGATGGGAGCAAGTTGGAGGGGAAAGTCGGCGCAGCATACACATACTGGAAAAATGGGACAGAGATAAAGACGAAGAAGATGAGACTCGAGTCGTTCTGCACAGTCTTCCAAGCCGAGCTATACGCACTTTATCAAGCCACGGAGCAGCTGCTGAAAGAAAAGCAAAGCGCGGTGGCTGTGCTGAGCGACTCGAGATCTGCTCTTCAAATCATCCAAAACCCAGACACCTTTCACCCCCTAGCCTTCGAAATCAGACGAAACATCGCCGCATTAAAGACCAAAGGGTGTGACATAAAAATGTATTGGGTGAAAGCACACGTCGGAGTTCCCGGGAATGAGCGGGCGGACGAATTAGCAAAGCAAGCAGCCCTAAATATAAAAACCTCCGCGCACTACGACAAGTGTCCTGTTTCATACGCGAAGAGTGAGATAAGGAGGGAAACTGTGAAAAAATGGGATTTGCGATACACCAAAGGAGATACAGCTCAGCTCACTAAACTCTTTCTACCGAACGTCGCGGACGCTTATAGAATAGTAAATAAGTTTAAACTCACCCCTATATTGACGCAGGTGATGACCGGCCATGGAGGATTCTCTGCGTACTTAACTAGGTTTAAATGCAAGGATAATCCCTCATGTGCATGTGACCCTGAAAAAGAGGAATCGGTTGAGCATTTGCTTTTTGAGTGCCCAAAATATGGTGCTGACAGGCACGACCTGGAATCCGCAACAGACACTGAGTTGACCAGAACATCATTGTGTGAAATGATGGCTGGAAAAGAATCCAGGCCGCGCCTGCTAGCATTCTGCACGAAAGTAGCGCAGGATGTAATAAACAGGAATAAGACACGGGAACAATGATTGTTGCCGTGTCTCATTTAAATGACGTTAAACAAATTTTATTATTACATCTACTACTGACAAAATTTATTGAAATGACTAATTTTATGACACCATAATTATTTTATTAATTATACTATTATACAATTTGACATAAATATATTAAGCTTTGAGTTGTTTTATATTAGCTAATTATTTATTTATTTTTAACTTTAGGCACCTAGCCTAAGAAAACATGATAATTGAGGTAATAATAATAAAATGTGTGATAATAATGTAGGTAGTTATTTAAATGAATTTATAGAATGATTATTATTATTATTATTATTGTTATTGATGTATTTTAAAATTGTTACTACGAATA